>CM065296.1:63144685-63169685 GCA_032871835.1 Dipteronia dyeriana
TTCTTTAGTTAGTCTTGAATAATATTCACAACTTAAGATAGAAGGTTGGGCGCCTTTATCTTGTTAAAGTTGTAGATTCTTTTCCTAGCATTTGAGTGGGATCAAATGTGTTATGGAGAGTCTAAAATCATCAAAGTGTAGTGTCTTTGGGTAAAAGAATCTAGTGCACTGGGTGCATTGAATAGGATCAAAATGAAATACTTTATCTAGAACCGTCAATGGATAAAAGTTTTCATTTGAAGAAAATCGGAGAGTCTATCTCAATCCTGAGATAAATGATGGACTTATGGTTGCAAGTGTTGTCATTTGAGCTATCAATGAGTACGATTATATAGCATAGTCTATCCTCGATAGTTTGGTGGTATTCATTTGTTAATCGATAGAGGACTTCATTTATAGATATGGACATCGTGGTTCCATTTATTGAATGAGAGTAGAATACCATCATATGGATGTTTTGAGGTATTGGATATTAAATCTTAATGTTAAGTTTTCAAATAGTGTCTATTGAAACATGGCTTCTGGACAAGTCAAAATATCCAAGTTCAAAATGTGGTCATATGAGTAAATATGGTAACTTGGAGAGCTATAGGCGGTCTATGAGTTCTTGGCGATTACTGGTATTCTTCACGAGGATACACTTTTTCCAATAAGGTTGTCTAGGGTATGAATGAGTAACATCAACTTATTATATCTTTATTTAAGAGTTCGATTTTAGTTCTTTAGTGGAATGATCTAAAATTAAATAGATTGGACCTAAGTGAATCATTTGTTGATTGTGATTGGGTTGTGTCTATTGGAGCTTAAATTTAGATAGTCCTCCAAGATCCCCAATCCACACGAACTTGCATGGATCACTTGATATATTCTACCGGACCAATAGGGGTCCATCTAGATTTGTAATAAGGCATGTAAAATTGTTTCTTTTTGTAAGAATAGGTCTAGTTCACATGTGGACTTTTTATTTAGGTCCAATGGATTTAATAAAATGAGAAAAATAATATATGGCCTTTATACTAGGTATGTGCGGCAATGGCTATGGATAATAGATTTAATATATTATTTTTATTTTATTATTATTTAATTAAATATAAATTAATTAATTTGTTGATTAATTAATTATTTAATTAAAAGTCAAAATCTTTTCCTATTAGAAGATGGTCTCCTAAAACTATACAATTGTTGGTAGTATAGTTAATGTTAAAGACTATATTTGATAAGTAGATAAATAAAATGAGTTATTTATCTAATCAAATTAGAAAGTCTTTAATATGGTTATAAACACACTATTGAGTAAGATTAGGAGTCTTGGTGTAGAAAAGAATTCTTTTTGGAAAAGGATTCTTGGTCACCAAGTAAAACTACTTAGTGGTAGAATTCTTATTTGAAAAGGATTCATAACCACCAAGTTAATCTACCTAAGGATAGGATTCTTGTCCATCAAGTAATCTTTATTAGGAGAGATTAAACACTCCTAATCTACTTCAAACAAGGAAATTTCGTTCATCACATGTATCATGATTGTTTACTTATATAATTTTTGTTATTAAAAAGAAATCATGACCCCATCCCTAATCAATATCCTAAAAGATAATACTTTAACTGGGTAAAATTATGTCACATGGAAAAGGAATATTGGGTTGTTGTGGCAAGCTGAAAAGTATAAGTTCATTATTTATATTCCTTAACCGTCAAACTAATGAATCTAACTCAGGAAGCAAAGAGATGAGTATCAGTAGTGGAAGTCTTCAGATGAGATGGCTAAATGTATGTTACATTATGGCCATCATCTCCAATGTGTTGCAACAGCAACATGAAGGAATGGAGACTGCTGCCGATATTATGATGTCTCTAGACAAGGATTCATATGGTTGGTAAAGTTGCTACTGTTAAGACCCGTTAGAAGGTTAAGAGATAACAGAAGAAAAAACAACTTGAGCCTTCTTAGAAGGATACCAAGAAAGTAACCAAGATCAAAGGAAAGTGTTTCTTTTGTAGTGAAAAGGGTCAAAGGAATAGACTGGATTAGAATGAATTCAACTTGCATTTAGGCAATAGAGAGTTGGTGTCTACTAGTGTAGTGGGAGATATTAGAATCAATTTTGATTCTTATAGGCATTTAGATTTAATAAACGTTTATTGTGTACCAATATTCAAGAGGAATTCAATTTCGGTCTCTTGTCTAAATAAATTTGGATATCCGGTTACTTTTAATAAAGGTTTTATTATTAGAAAGAATAACAAATTTATTTGCAAAAGTACATTGGAAAATGGTTTATTTTATTTGTATGGAAATATCTCTCACTTGTTAGACACGGAATCAACGGAACTCAATCATAAAAGAGTAAAATTATCAAAATATGAAACCTACATGTGGCATTTGCGCCTAGGTCATATTAACCTTAATAGGATTAAAAGATTGGTATGTGACGGACCTCTAAGTGACTTAAAGGTTGATGATCTACCGACTTGTGAATCTTGTTTGGAAGGTAAAATGACCAAAAGGTCGTTTACGACCAAAGGCGCAAGAGCCGTCGAATGTTTAGGATTGATACACACTGATGTGTGTGGACCTATGAGCATTCAAGCTAGAGGTGGATATGAATACTTCATCACTTTCATGGATGATCACTCAAGATTTGGCTATGTGTATCTCATGAGACATAAGTCGGATGCTTTTGATATGTTCAAAGCATTTAAAGCTGAAGTGGAAAATCAGCTTGAGAAACGTATAAAAATCTTGAGGTCTGATCATGGTGGAGAATATCTATCTGGTGTGTTTCAGCAATATCTTATTGATAATGGAATAATTTCTCAGTTTTCTGCACCAGGCACACCTCAACAAAATGGGGTGGCAGAAAGGAGAAATAGAACTCTTTTGGATATGGTTAGGTCTATGATGAGTTATTCAACGCTCCCTAGTTCTTTTTGGGGATATTCTTTACAAACTGCCATGTATATTCTAAACGATGTACCATCTAAGTTAGTCCCTAAAACACCGTATGAGTTGTGGACTGGGTGAAAGCCTAGTTTACAACACTTAAGGATATTTTGATGTCCTGCGCACTTGTTAAAAGGAAAGACAGATAAGATGGAGTCTCATTCAGAAACATGAATATTTGTAGGGTATAAAAAAAGAACAAAAGGATATTATTTTTATAGTCCTTCAGATCTTAAAGTATTTGTTTCGACAAATGCCAAATTTCGAGAAGAGGACTATATGAATAATTTTGTGCCTAAAAGTAGAATTGTCCTAAATGAGCTTTTAATAGATACAATTCCACAAGAGGTTTCGCAACCAAGCCCAATTGTAAGTTCCATACCAATACAAGATCAACAATCTACCATACATTATCGTAGTGGGAGGGTTATTAGACAACCCGAGAGATACATCGGTCTAGGAGAATCTGTAGAGAATCTTCCGGACGATGATGATCCTTATACGTACAAGGATGCAATGGAAGATGTTGATAGTCGCCATTGGCAAAAGGCAATGCAATCCGAAATTGAATCTATGTTCAAAAATAAAGTCTGGTCTCTTGTAGACTTGCCTAAAGGGATAAAACCCATCGGGTGCAAGTGGGTATACAAGAGGAAAAGAGGAATGGATGGAAAGGTGGAAACATATAAAGCTAGATTGGTAGCTAAAGGTTATATACAGAAGGAAAGTATCGATTATGAAGAAACCTTCTATCATGTGGCCATGCTTAAATCCATTAGGATACTCTTATCCATTGCGGCATCTCTAGACCTAGAGATTTGGCAAATGGACGTCAAGACAGCTTTCCTTAATGGAAGTCTTGATGAAAGCATCTATATGATGCAACCATAAGGATTCAATGAAAAGGGCCAAGAGGAAAGGGTATGCAAGTTGCAAAGATTCATATATGGATTGAAGCAAGCATCCAGATCCTGGAACATAAGGTTTGATCAAGCTGTAAAAGGTTTTGGATTTATTCAAAATCTTG
The DNA here is from genome assembly GCA_032871835.1 of Dipteronia dyeriana. Classification (NCBI taxonomy): domain Eukaryota; kingdom Viridiplantae; phylum Streptophyta; class Magnoliopsida; order Sapindales; family Sapindaceae; genus Dipteronia; species Dipteronia dyeriana. The sequence continues at coordinate 63,148,654 of CM065296.1, forward strand.
ATGAACCTTGTGTATACAAAAGGATTAAAGGCGACAAGTTGGTTTTCCTAATTCTTTACTTTGATGATATACTACTCATCGGAAACGATGTAGGTGTATTGACATCAATAAAAGAATGATTAGCAAAACAATTTGATATGAAGGACTTAGGAGAAGCAAGTTATATTCTTGGTATCCAAGTCATAAGGGATAAAAAGAATAGAACGATTGCATTATCCTAAGCTTCATACATAGATAAAATCTTGTCTAGGTTTTCCATGCAAAATTCCAAGAAAGGTATGTTACCTTTCAGGCATAGAATCAAACTTTCGAAGGAACAAGTTCCTAAGAATGAGCATGAAGAGCAATTCATGAGTAGGATTCCGTATGTTTCACAGTTGGAAGTCTTATGTATGCAATGCTCTGCACTAGACCAGATATTTGTTTTGTTGTGGGCATAATTAGTATGTTTCAATCGAAACCTGGTCCTGATCACTGGACAGTAGTCAAGCATATTTTCAAGTATCTATGGAGAACGAGAGATTATATGCTTGTATACTCTTGAGGGGATTTAATTCCCGTTGGGTATACAGATTCTGATTTTCAGTCAGATTCTGACTTCAGAAGATTGACATCATGACCTGTGTTTACCATTGCATGAGGGGCAGCCATATGGAGGAGTATCAAGCAATCTTGTATTGCTGATTCCACCATGGAAGCAGAGTATGTTACCGTATACGAGGCTGTTAAAGAGGCTGTCTAGCTCCGCCAATTCTTGATTGACTTGGAAGTGGTTCCTGATGCGAATAAGCAGATCACTATCTATTGTGACAATAGTAGAGCAGTGGCTAATTCGAGAGAACCAAGAAGTCATAAGAGAGGGAAACACATTGAAAGAAAGTATCATCTTTTAAGGGAAATTGTCCATAGGGGTGACGTGACGATTACCAAGATCGCGTCAGCAGAAAATCTAGCGGATCCCTTTACAAAGGCCCTTCCTCAAAAGAGTTTTGATGGGCATCTAGAGAATATAGGGATGAGAGATATGACACATTTGCTATAGAGCAAGTGGGAGATTGTTAGGATTATGCTCGATAGCAAGAGTGTAATAGTGTAATTAACAATCTTTTTCATATGAATAAAGTGATTTCTAGTTTAACAAATCTTATAGCATTTATAGTTTCATTATTATAATTGTCAAAAGTAAATAATCATAAGGTCAAAAGACTATGAGAAAAGAAGAATTGTTCATACATCTAGATATGTATGAGGTAGACACAATTCTTTAGTTAGTCTTGAATAATATTCACAACTTAAGATAGAAGGTTGGGCGCCTTTATCTTGTTAAAGTTGTAGATTCTTTTGCTAGCTTTTGAGTGGGATCAAATGTATTATGGAGAGTCTAAAATCATCAAAGTGTGGTGTCTTTGGATAAAAGAATCTAGTGCACTGGGTGCATTGAATAGGATCAAAATAAAATACTTTATATAGAACATTCAATGAAAAACGTTTTCAATCGAAGACAATCGGAGAGTATATCTCAATCCTGAGATAAATGATGGATTTATGGTTGCAAGTGTTGTCATTTGAGCTATCAATGAGTACGATTATATAGCATAGTCTATCCTCAATAGTTTAGTGGTATTCATTTGTTAATCGATAGAGGACTTCATTTATAGATATGGACATCGTGGCTCCATTTATTGAATGAGAGTATAATACCATCATATGGATGTTTTGAGGTATTGGATATTAAATATTAACGTTAAGTTTTCAATAGTGTCTACTGAAACATGGCTTCTGGACAAGTCAAAATATACAAGTTCAAAATGTGGTCATATGAGTAAATATGGTAACTTGGAGAGCTATAGGCGGTCTATGAGTTCTTGGCGATTACTGGTATTCTTCACGAGGATACACTTTCTCCAATAAGGTTGTCTAGGGTATGAATGAGTAACATCAACTTATTCTATCTTTATTTAAGAGTTCAATTTTAGTTCTTTAGTGGAATGAACTAAAATTAAATAGATTGGACCTAAGTGAATCATTTGTTGATTGTGATTGGGTTGTGTCTATTGGAGCTTAAATTTAGATAGTCCGCCAAGATCCCCAATCCACACGAACTTGCATGGATCACTTGATATATTCTACCGGACCAATAGGGGTCCATCTAGATTTGTAATAAGGCATGTGAACTTGTTTCTTTTTGTAAGAATAGGTCTAGTTCACATGTGGACTTTTTATTTAGGTCCAATAGATTTAATAAAATGAGAAAAATAATATATGGCTTTTATACTAGGTATGGGCGGCAATGGCTATGGATAATAGCTTTAATATATTATTTTTATTTTATTATTATTTAATTAAATAGAAATTAATTAATTTATTGATTAATTAATTATTTAATTAAAATTCAAAATCTTTTCCTATTAGAAGATGGTCTCCTAAAACTATACAATTGTTGGTAGTATAGTTAATGTTAAAGACTATATTTGATAAGTAGATAAATAAAATGAGTTATTTATCTAATCAAATTAGAAAGTCTTTAATATGGTTACAAACACACTATTGAGTAGGATTAGGAGTCTTGGTGTAAGAAAGAATTCATTTTGGAAAAGGATTCTTGGTCACCAAGTAAAACTACTTAGTGGTAGAATTCTTATTTGAAAAGGATTCATAATCACCAAGTTAATCTACCTAAGGATCTTTTCTTGTCCATCAAGTAATCTTTTTTAGGAGAGATTAAACACTCCTAATCTACTTCAAACAAGGGAATTTCGTTCATCACATGTATAATATAGGATAGGATAGATTTCCTTCTAGATAAGGATTCTAACTACCAAATAAATCCACCTAAGAAAAGGATTCTTGCCAACCAAGTTAATCCTTCTTAGGAAAAGATTTATGAGCCTATATATATGAGCATGATGAATTCGGCCAGCCCTAAGGCAATTGGAGGTAATTTTGGCCAAGCTTTATTTGAGAAAGAAAAAGTTTCGGCCATCACAGGAATTTTGAGGGAGAAAAATCTGATTTTACTCTAGACAAAATTCTATCATCTCTAATCAATAGTGTGTGAATTCGGCCAAGTAGAGAAAAAAGGGGAACATTTTTGTATTCAATAGTATACTAATATCCTTTACATCAAAAGGGTTTTATGTACAACATTGAATCAAGGTTCACGCGAGTTACAATCAAATTGATTGATAATTCACAAGTGACCGAACGTTCTTGGATTTTTCTCTTGGAGGATATTTGTAACTAACAAAGAAAAGATATTTGCTTTGTCTCCATCCTCAGGAATACTATTTAAAGAAAGGGAGCCCACACTCCTAGGTGATTCACGTTCGTGATTGGATTGGAAGATCTTACAGAATCAATTCGGCGCTTGTTCAATCGTCACGCGAAAAAGGTACGATACTTTTATATACATCAATTAATCTAGGGTTAAGGTTCTCGTTGCATAAAAGGGAAAAAAAAATATACGCAAACCCTAATCTCGTTTTTTCTCACGCTTCCGCTGCGTTTCTAAACCGTTTTTTCCCTACACTTTTCACCTTCCACTCAAAGTTCTGCCTCATTGCAAAATGTCTAACCAGTCTCTTCAAATCCTTTTTAGTGGGAAAAAAATTACCCTTTATATATCATGCTTATAAGTTCATCTTCTACTGTTCCTGCTTCCACCCATACAAAATGGGTATGATTCTGCTCCTGGAATAACCCATGTTATGGTATTATCAAAATCAGTTGTAGTTACATTAGGCCGGACCTCAGAGGTCCTAGCTATATCTGTTGCATAGGAACTACATCTGTGTACACGTCTTGTACATCTTTCTGTTTGGACAGGTTCTTCTTTTTCCTCATATCTACCGGGAGTAAATTTGCCTCATTATCTACCTCATGAATTGGCCCAACATTCGGTTCATTGTTCCACTCATTATACATCTCATTGTATTGGTGGTTGTACTGCCCGACATTCATCTCAATTTGACAACCAAAGACATCGTCGAATTGAGGTCCAGCTATATCACTATGGTCAGCTACTTCCGGTAGGACATCACACATGTTTTGATGCATTTCGATCCTACTTCTTTCTTTGAACAACTGGTTGCTTCCGCTAAACGATCGAAATTGTTGGGTGTTTTCACGAGGAGAGATATTCAGCTATCACATCTCTTACTACCCTCTCAATTAGACTAACACATACTTGAGGGATCACACTATCTTCCCCTAGCATAAAGTGAACATCATCATCGTTTCTTATAAATATACGATATGTTGTCCCATGAACGATTGATATAGACTATAGATCATCAATGTATTTGTTCACAACAGTTTGTACGATCGACACTAGTTCATCGTAAGTCATATTCTTTGACACATACAATCCTTGGTTATCGGAACCTAAAAACCTCTGACTTCTGTCGAGTAATTGCTCCCATCGACCGTCGTAAGATATGACTACTATCACCCGACCCATTGTCCTGTGAAAACCATCATCACAAATCATTATTAACAAAATAAAAACAAATATTACATTTACAATTAATAAGAATTAAAAAAAAATCTTAACTGTAAGGGATCGATCCTTTTTTTTAATGTGACCGAGCTTATTTTAACAAGAATCGAGCTTTTTTTAATGGATTGAGTTTTTTTGTAAGGGATCAAGATCTTTCAGTAAAGGATCAAAAGCTCTTTGTAAGGGATCGAGAACTTTTTCTGAGAGATCGAGCATATTTTCAAATAATCGAGCTTTTTTCCAAATATAAAAAAGCTAGGTCCAATATAAAATAACCTCGATTCTTCTTAAAATAATCTCGGTAACAAATAAAAAAGTTCGGATCTATTAAAAAAAACCTCGTAACCTAGAGATTAAATGTTTATACATGTTCATGCAAAGACTGGAATAACATATCATAAGGAATGGATACATTGTTAAACCACACATAAATTCATGAAAAATATCTAAAATGCATGAAAAAATATAAAAGTGAAGATCAGAAATAGTTGTTACCTTTTTGTGCAGAATCTGGAGAGAGACAAGTGTTTTGAAAAGAGAGAGGAGTTGTAGATTGATTTTCAAACAACTTTTTTGGAGAGAGAGGGAGACGAGTTAAATCAGCGTCTTTTAACAAATAAAGTTTAGGGACAATTTGGATAGTTCACCATAATAGGTTTCTTTTAAACTTAAGTTATTAAACCGGTGACATCATTACAACACACAATAAAAAATGTGACATATCTCATCATTTCTTATATATATATATATATATATATATATATATATATATATATATGGGTGAATTCATAAGTAACCAAAAAAATTATCGATTTATTATTTTTAGCCACAAATTTATTTCTTATTGTTTTTATCATTTTTGACCATTTTTAGACAAAAATGCCCTTAAATCTGAAATTTGGAAAAAAAAAGGCAAACATTCAGTCCTTTTGTTTTGTTAGGGTTATGAAAGAAAGAGAGAGAAAGGATGAGAAAAAGAGAAAAAAAACGTTCAGTTCGTCGTACATCTCGCAGTTGCCGTTGCTTTTGTCGAATCGTCACTCCAGGTCGTCAACGTCGTCTTCAACTATCGTCCATCAATGTTGTTGTCCTCGTTTGTCGAAGTCGCTGCTCTTGGTCATCGATGTCGTCACGGTTGCAGTCGCCCTCGCTCATTGGTTGTGTGTGCCTTCTTTCTAGATCTTTCTCACTTTCGACTCTCTCTCCCTCGCCAGACTTCTTCAAATCAATTTAGGGTTTCTTTTTTCTCCGACTAGGCTTCTTCAAATCGCAAACCCAAATCCCTCGGATCAGGTAATTCTAATCACTCTCGATTGTGTATCAGTTTTCGTTTATCTCCCTCGCCATACTTCTTCAAAACGATTTAGGGTTTTTTTTGTTGTAATTTTTGGTATGAAAAATTGGGGGGTTTTGTTTTTAATTATTTTCTCGTATGGATCCTAAATTTATTTTTTGTTTAGGAAATTTTGAGGTTCATAAATTTGGTGATATGAAGATGATGTGCTGCAATGTTGTGTTGTATTTGATTCGATTTATATTTGGACATATTTGAATTGCTCTAATCGTTGTTGTTGTTGTTGTTCTTGTGTTGTGGATTTGATTTTGTGACAACTAATTGTGAAATGTGTTTTTTTTTATTGTAACATGTAACTATAAGTTAATTATCTGGGAGGAGTTTTGATCCTCTTTTCATTGTTTTCTTGGTCTGTGGTTCTGTGTTCCTGTCTGGTTTCTTTGTGTTTGGATTTCTGGTGTGGCTGGGGTTTCAGCTATTTGTTTTGTTGTTTAGTTTCTTTTTTGTTGTAATAGGTTGTTATGCTCTGTTCTGGTGTTGGCTTTGTCTGCCCAGCCTTTTAGTGTTGTGGCTTGTGTTCTATGTTCTTTCTCTATGCATGTTATGACTTTTTTAATAAACAACTATTCAAATATATATATATATGAGTTAAGTTAAACTGAGAAAGGATTTCTTCATAATGGAAATCATGTAATTTTTTCTCAGTCTTAATAAGTTTCAAAATAGTTTTATTTTTTTTATAGGATTATATGGTTTGGTTTAGTTGAGAATGAAGAGATTGTTTTGAGATTCTTGGTTTCTACTTGGCTGCTTTGGCACAACAAGAATCGTATCTTATATGGTGGAGTGGTCAAAGAGCTAGGAGATTAATGGAGTAGGGCTGGTGAACTCATTGTAGATTTAAAAAATGGTGGAAAGGTGGTTGGTTTACACTGAGGACAAGTCTCAAATGAGTTGAATTTGATGTGTTAGGAGTGGTGGATTTTTGTAATGAGGCCAGCTTCTCTTTTGTAGAGTGTTTGATATTTTGCCTGTGAAATAGATTTTTATGAAATATGTCTAAACAATACTAGTTCCCAGTTTTATCTTTATGATCAAGATTGGAGAGCATAATGTTGATGAAATGTGTAATTTTTGTAAAGGTATTCAAAGAGAAACTTGCATTCTCTTATACAAGTATGACTATCCTTGATATAGGTTACACTGTTTTTCAAATTGGCTTGGCTTATGCAATTTTACTTTTACTAGAAAAATCTGATTGTAGATTTACATGACTAGCAAATATTATTGTTCTATAGACGCTGCCAAAACTTCATATGCACGTAAGTCATAGGTTTGCAATAAACAATAAAACGCTTTTAGTTCAACTATTGCAATAACTTCATTTTTAACTAGCATGTAACTTCAGTATCAACTGGCATGTAACATTACTGGAATTGTATATGAAAATACTCTTCATAATGAGTTGATTAAATATGATGGCATGTAACTTTATTTTTAACTAGCATGTAACTTTATTTTTAACTAGCATGTAACTTCAATATCAACTGGCATGTAACTTTGAGCATGTAACTTCGAGCATGTAACATTACTGGAATTGTGTATGAAAACACTCTTCATAATGAGCTGATTAAATATGTTGGCATGTAACTTTATTTTTAACTAGTATGTAACTTCAGTATCAACTGGCATGTAACTTCAGTATAAACTGACATGTAACTTCTAGCATGTAACATTACTGGAATTGTGTATGAAAACACTCTTCATAATGAGTTGGTTAAATATGTTGGCATGTAACTTCAGTATCAACCAACATGTAACTTTTAACATATAACATTACTGGAATTGTGTATGAAAACACTCTTCATAATGAGTTGATTAAATATGCTGGCATGTAACTTCATTATAAACTAGCATGTAACTTCAGTATCAACTATAATGTAACTTCTAGCATGTAATATTACTGGAATTCAATTCTCATATCATTTCAAAACGACATTGGTAATACAAAAAATAATTAAAACGTCATCGCTAATACATAAGTTGTACCACCATACATATAAGAATTAAAACATAATTGCTTATACGGTAAAACCTATGTTGTTCCACCAACTTACAGTGCCAATGTACACTTATGTGAATTGTGGCTTTCTTCTCCACACTTCCTGCACCTGTAAGGTCTACATGGTCGTTTCGATGTTGCGAATGTTACGGATGTTATGGATGGGCATGGTTGAGGAGCCTGACAAGGCTGAGCATTCTAACATGACACGTCATTGTCATTCTCAATTCTCGGACGAGCAGTACCACTATTTATAAAGGCCAATGAGCATAATTGTAAGTTGTACCTAGCAGTATCAACTTTGGCAACATTTTGTACCAACTTCACCAAGACATCATAACTCAAACCTCTACGAACATTGACCCATTTTATCATACCAACCCTCGAAACAATTACCCACCCAACTTCCACCGTGATAGATGATCAATTTCGTTGCACCCATATTCCTACATGTAAAGTAATTGACATTTAAAGTATTTGACATGTAACTTTAAAAGGAACTGACATGTAACAAACAGGATTTGGATGACATGTAACTTTAAAAATAACCTGGCAAGTAACTTCAACAATAAACTAGCATGTAACTTCAACAATAAACTAGCATGTAATTTCAAAAATAATCTAACATGTAACTTCGAAAATAAACTAGCATGTAAATTGGGTAAAAAAATAACCTAGCATGTAACTTCAATAACAACATGCATGTAACTTTAAAAAATACTGGCATGTAACTTTACAATAGTTGGGTTTCACTCTAAATCCAAATTACTGACAGACATGTAACTTTGCAATAAATTGATATGTAACATCAAATTAACCTAGCATGTAACATTAAAATAGTTTGGCATGTAACCTGAGAACAAAAAATTACAGAACATGGATTTCACTCAAAATCGAAACCAATCTCTTTTTCTTCAAATCAAATTTAATGATTCTTGTCAAAATGAAAAGGTTACATAACTTCATAAACAATTGGGTTTCGGATATGGATCTTCCTTTCAAGATTGTTGTGACCCAAATTAGTTGACAGAGATGAAATGTTGAGCCGAAATACAGAGATGAAGAGCCGAAATACAGAGACGAAGACCCAAAGTATAGAGACGAAATGCTGAGACGAAGACCCAAATCAGTTTAGAGAGAGAGATGCCCAAATCGGTGTTGAGAGAGAGAGATGAAGACCAAATCGGTGTAGAGAGAGATGAAAATGACCCAATCTAGAGAGAGATGAAGATGACCCAGTCCAGAGAGAGATGAATCGGTGTCCAGAGAGAGAGAGGGAGATGAAAATCTGATTTTCAAACAAAAATGGAGGTTGCAGACACTGATAAGCCAAATTTTTGGGTTGAAAATTTGGGAAAGTGAGGGTATACGTATCATTTCAACGTTAACTACGGCAATTATAATAAAAAATAAAATTTTAGCTAAAAACAATAACTCGATAAATTTATGGGTTATTTTTTGTAATTTCCTCATATATATATATAAAGGGAGAGAGAGAGAGAGAGAGAGAGAGAGAGAGAGAGAGAGATGAAATACTCTTTTTAATCAAAAAATAAGGAGGTTTATTATTTTTACCCAGTATTAGTATTTTTATTGTCTTTATCCAATAATTGATTATGAAGACCTAAATATTTCTTGTTATTTTCTTTACCTCTTTTCTTTCCTTTGTCAGAATCATTTTTTTTCTTCGTTCTCTCTCTTCCTTCTCTTCCTTCTTTTCCTTCTTTCTCTCTTCAATCTCTTATTTCTCTCTCTCTTTCATGCCTCTCTTCTATCTCCACATTTTTTTTTACAATCATATCTCCTCTCTCCTCTTTAATCCAAGAATTCTTTTTTTTTTTGTTCATCTTCTCTTCTTTGGTTTGCAGATCTAGGTTGTGTTCAGCCGCTAGAATGATGGAAAGGATTTGAGTGTTAGTTGTTGATTTTAAGTAGGGGTGGGCATAAAAACCGAAACCGGATTGAACCGAACCGAACCGAACCGAACCGAAAAGGGTGTTTGATTCGGTTTATAGTTTCTATTCAGATCAAACCGATTTGAAATTTAAAAACCGAATTGAATTCGGTTCGATTTCGGTTTTGGGTTTTGGACATACAAAACCGAACCGAACCGAATTGTCTTAATTAATTATTTTGTAAGGTTCAATTTTAGTATGGATTGTTTGTTGATGATGTTTTATTTTTGGACTACATATATATACTACATTTTTTTATTTCTATTTATAGAAGTTATGATGATTTAATATTTTGATTGAGTATGTAGACGAATATGATTGAAATTTTAGATTCGAATTCAAAATTGGATTGTATTTTGTTTAAATTAATTTTTACATATTATGCTTTCTTAAAAAAGTTTAAGGCTGAATGCCAAAAATACAACTTAAAAATCTAAAAAATTAAAAAAACATATTAAAACACATTTAAAGCCCATTAGGTCCAAAACCGAACCGAACCGAGATAAAGGTGTTCGGTTCAATTCGATTTTCAAGTTCAAACGGTTCAAATCGATTCATATTTTTAAAAGCCGAATATATGTCGGTTCAATATGGTTTTGATCAAAACCGAACCAAATCGAACAATGCTCACTCCTAATTTTAAGGGTGGTTGTGGATGTGTTTAAGTGTAGGTATTGTTTGTTTTTAAAAAAATCATATTTCGTTTTGTTCAAAAAAAAATCCAAGTTTTAAAAAAATCCAGATTTTAAAAAATTCCAAGTTTTTTTTAATATGAAAATTTTTCAGATTATGTTTCCAGATTTTAAAAAAAAACTAGATTATGTTTGTTAAAAAAAATTCCATATTTGATTTTGTTTAAAGAAAAAATCTAGGTTTTTTTTTATTTTGAAAATTTTCCATATTATGTCTAGTAAAAAAAAAATCAGATTATGTTTTTTCAAAAAAATAATCCATATTTTGTTCCGTTGAAACAAAAATTTCTTCCTAAAAAAATAACATTTACTGAAGATCCATTGTTTCAAAGATTTTTTAATTTTTTTTGTACGAGAAAATCTAGAAAATTTTTAAATCTATTGAGATCTAGAAAAAAATTCACATTTCTTTAAACACATTGAACCACCAATTAGACACATCACGGCAACCCAATTAAGCACATTAGGACAGACCAATTAAACACACAAATGAAGACTAATTAAACACATCGGTCGTAAATCAATTAAACATACCACAACAACCCAATTAAACACATTGAAGCAACTCAATTAAATAAACTAGGACAACTCAATTAAAAACACGATGACAGACCAATTAAACACACCACAGTAAAACAAAATTAAACACACCACGTCTACCACAATTAAACACATCCGATAAAAAGAAAAAGAATACAATAGGTCTGGTACGTAGAAGAAGAAAAAGAAGAAAAAAAAATAGAGAACTCTTTTTCTAGGAAGAAAAAGAAAAAGAAAAAGAAAAAAATATATAATTTTTTTTTTATAAAGATGGACAGTTTTGTTCAAATAATATATTTTTTTTTTATAGAAACAATAAAAATGATAATCTTTAATAAAAATAATAAACCCACTAATTTTATGATTAGTTTTAAAGTTCTCCCATACAAATAAATAAATAAATATATATAAAGTTTTTACTAACATATAAATTCATTAAAAAAAACTTAGAAAAATACATCAAACCCGACAATCTAACATCTAACATCTAACATCTAACATCTAACATCTCACACTCACCCATACCACTCAAGGCTGACCTCCATGAGAACTTTACTTCGTTCTATGCTAATAATATTCGGTCATGATTGTTATTATTATTATTATTATTATTATGGACTATATTTTGAATTAAGATTGAATGTATTATGAACTATTTGGACTTCCATTTATATTATATCCTTCACATCATCACTATGAAATTATGGGTTTGAATCATACCCATTCCTAAAAAATTTAAAATATTATAATACTTAAAATAAAAAAAATAAAAAATAAAAACTACAATCCAAAAGGATACAATTGAACACATGTAAAATTTTCATTACCCCATCAAACCCATCACGCTCAAAACCGTATTAAATCGAACCGACTTGAATTAGAAAGGGCAGACTCGAGTCAAGTTAAGTCACCCTATTTAGACAAATCAATCCAATTCAAAATAATAAAAACCAAATATAAATGAATAATGGACGGTTTCGACTGAAAACCGTACCAAAACAACTCGTGCCCACCCTTAGGTGCACCTTCATGGTTGTGTTGGCAACATCAAAACCGCATGAATTCAAAACATGGTCATGTTAGACATGTTATTAAGATCAAGACATGTTATTAAGATCAAATTGCACCTATCATGTTGCATCGTCTACATCAAAAAAACAGCTTACCTCACCTTATCCACACTTAAATCAATGATCTAAATAAATTCTATCTTTTTGTAGTGTAAAACTTAAATATTATTGAAATAATCCAAACCATTGATTTGCAATATTAGACACGTTGCAATAGATTACGAAGGTGAGAACACTCAAAGTGAATAGAGGATCCAGATCCATTCCAAACATATTCTGAATACATAAAATACATCTTCCTATTATGCTCTTAAGATGTAATTCACAAAATTTATGTTACTACACAGATTTTCAACAAAATTTACATTAAACTACACGGATTTTCTTTTTTCTTTTTTCTTTCTTTTTGAACAACAATTTATTAAGGTCACAAAAGGCAAGAAGCAGAACACCATAGCTGAAGCAGAGCCCAGGCACTAACCCCACCCAGGCAGACCACAAACAACAAGAGAAACAGAGCAAAAGCCAAAAAGAAAAAGCCACAGGGACCGGGAACAATCAGCAACCCACAACAAACACCCAACACCGGACGACCGATGCCAACCCAAAAACAACAGCAAACAGCCCGGAAAACACAAAACAGAGCACCCAACAGGAAGAAAAACCACCCACGAAACACAACCAAGACAGAACCAAACAACAAAACTGAACCCAAGATGACTAACGTGCCAACAACATCACCATTCCTCGAAGATCCCCTCTTGACAAGCATATCTGTAAAAATGTTGGAAGCTCTCGAGTTAAGTACCACCACCATGATTCCCATACCATTTAACACATAATGGACTTATGTTTAGCTACCAAACTTTTCTATAATGCACGAAATCGATTATCCTTTCCTGCAATCATATCTAAAATCTCTTTCTTTCTTCCAATGAAATCAAGACCTAAGGTCATACCTCTCTCAATTACCTTCACAATCTTGTCCTCAAGATTCCACACCACTTTTTCCTTATCCTCATACTTCTGATGCATTATTGTTTCACCAGCACTAATACTTCTAGTTTTCATGTTGTGATTCCTTAACAAGTGAGAGTTTAACCTCCAACCTTTTTTCTTCGAAATTCTGCGTGAAGCAACTGCTAGCCCTCTGTCCAAGGCATTTATGGACAAAGGCATCACCTCTAAATTTTGAAACTGCTCATTGCCCATATATCCACTAGTTATGATCCTCTTCTCACCTTTTCGAATCAGAATAGGAAAGTCTGATGGGCCATTGAAATCACCCTTCTCCAGACCGCTGCTCATAGGAACCAACCTCACATCAGGAGAAGGATCTGATGGGACATTCAGATAACTCATATCAACCCTATTGAAGATCCAGAAGTTGGCCCATCACCAGTTGGTCCATCACCATTCACAATACCATCCTTAAAACCCAACTTAGCTTCATAAACAATATCTGATAGGTTTCCCATCATTGTTACCTTTGAAACTCCCCACTGGCCTAATAGAACTTCATCACCTTTCAGCTTAATTTAGAATTCATTCCGTAAAAATTGTGAATTCGAAATCATCCCCTCCCTACAGTCTGAAACCGATAGCAACTTGTACTTTTGAACCACACAAGCCATGCTGGTTCTATCTTCTAAGTTGACTCCCTTATTTCTGCTACCTTCTGCTATTTTCTTTTCCTTAAAAAAATACTGCTTTCCAGTTGTTTACTTGGTCCCAAATCTTGACCAACGAGCTGCCCTCTGACACCATCACCAACCATGTCTAAATTGATTTGAAAAATGTATAAATCAAGGAAATCTACTTCCTCCTTTTCCAAAGACTGATCACCTTTTTCCAAAGCTGGAAAAACATCCCCACCGTCTTTGGAAACCGTCATCATCAGCCTTAAGAACCCATCCAACCAAGAACTTGTCACCGGAGACAAGTCTTCCTCCACCTCTAAAGAAAATACGTTAACACCTTCCATTACACTGATCTTGTCTGGAATATGATGACCAAATGGAATCAAAACCAGTATATCCTACCTTTGTCTAATCTTTTCCTTTATTTAGTGTCCCCGTCTATAACCACTAGCTCACCTAAAATTTGTCCAACTTTGAAAAAGAAAGCATCATTCCAACAGAACAATGAAACTCCCATTATATTAATCCAAGCAAGTCTTGACTTGGCAGTGTCCGAAAATGACCATTTTCCCTTAGAAGACAAGCAATCATCCTAATAGAAACGGTTTTTTGATAAACCCTGTACTCTCTTGATCGGAATCAAATCTCCACAAAACTTTCATATCCCCCAAATAAGAAGTGGAAAACGAGAAACCTCTGCTGATCAAGCGCCTGTTCATGCTAGAAACATTTGTGAACTGCCTCAGAGAACCTACAGCACACTTAGAAATCCAACACTTATCAACTTGATTCCTATCCCAGACCAGCTTTTTCATCTCATTCAAAATTCCAACTGGCTCAGCCACTGGCCGTTTTGGACTCCAATTTATATCAGCTAGAGACCTATCCCCCACCCTCTCAACTTCCTCACAACTGTCTATTTCCTTTTTCTGGTCACCTTTAACCACTCCTACAAAGGTTCGTCGTTGATGTTGTCTCTTTTTGTTTCCTATTTCATCGTGAATCTTTGATCTGAACCCATTCGACCCACTAGACCTCCGGCTGCTCCAGCCATATTTAGTGATTTTCGAACTAATCTTCCACCCATTGACGAACATCCCGTCTGTCATCCCCACCACTCTTGTAACTTCATCCATTGAAGCAAAACGGACAAAAGCAAAACTACTTCTTCTAGAACTTTTCTTGGACGACAAAAACACAACTCTCACCATCCCATATGTTTTGAAAAATCCTCATAGACTCACTAAATCTATTTTAGGATTAAGGTCGTCCATAAAGATTGAGAACAACCATTCCCTAACAACACTCGTGTCATCATCTTTGATCGACTAAGAGGTGGTGGCAATTCTTAAATAGAAATAGAAAAATAACAAGAATCCACGGATTTTCAACTTTACACAAATCTCTTACGAAAAACCAGTGTCCTAGTAGGCGTTAGGCACTAGTCGGGCAGAGGCCCGATGCCTAACCCCAAAACCGTTGAGACGCTTTCTAGGAGACCGTAAAATTTTGGCTTAAATGTGCCAAAATACAACCCTAGATGTGCATGAACAGAGTACAAACCCTAGATGTGTCGGCAGAGATTAAGAACGACTGACAACATGAATGAATTTCCAGCAACAAAGACAAACTTGTTCCTCTTTGAATTTAATAATAATAATAATAATCGCTAGGCGGAGTCAAAGCCGACGATTTGGCCAATTTGGTCCCGACCGCCTCGGAAGGCAAATTTTACCTTGTTCACGACGGTCGGAATCCGCCGAGCGTCTTGGCAGAACACTGCAATGAACTATATGAAAACAATACTCTTTTATCGTTACAAGTCACGTTTTCAATACTAACTTGCAACGCCATTGCTGGTAACAGAGTCATATCTCATTAACTACGTAACTACACAGATCTTGTATGTATAGAAGCATGGCCCTTTAAAAGTATAATCTTCTGGTATTTTGGTTACATACTTACATTAAGGCCAGATGAATAATCCAGCAGCTCAACCAAAAAAGTGAGGCAACATAATATCTCAACAAAATACAAAATACAAAATACAAAAGAAAAAAAAATCTACATAAAAGAAAACTGCAAGGATTTTGGCATTTAAGAATCCATGACATAAAATATAAATTATAACGAGAAGCAACTCAGAACTCAACCACATTTGAATATACAGGTTTCCACTTAAGCTAATAGTGCAAATGTGCACACAAAAATTCTTTACATGCAATTTTCATTTAACTTGTATAGAATCAAGTTCAAGAGAAAACAGAATTCTAACCGTCTTCGATTTTCATGACTCACTTGGCGATACCGAGCACCTCTAAAAACCATAGAATAACTTTGCAATTTATAAACTGTCAGCTGGTTCAGAGAATAAATTACGAACACGACCTAAAAGAAATCAAAGCTTCAGATTAGTACAAAACTCTCTTATGACTATATGAATACACAAAAAAAAAAACTATAAATTCTTATTCACGTAGATTGCATGGAAAAAAGTATAGTCGATTATGTAGTAAAGATGTGCAGCAACCAAGGCATTGGGAACAGGCCCAGTGTGGCAAGCAAGTCTCAAGAAAAATGTAATGGTTATATTAAAGGAGGCTTACTCACATTGCAAAATAATTATAATGATCCTATATAACCAAATAAATAATTTGAGAAAAGATTTCAATATTTTTGATACATGAATCGTAAGCTCATTGCTAACTGTTCATTTTCATTCAGACACTATCTCAAAATATTTTCCAAACTAGCATGACACAAATAATGACAAACTTTATATTCAACACTAAATTTACAACAAGAATTGTTGAAGTGTACAACAACAACCTAATAGCTCTTTTTTTCTTTTTTTGTCCTCAATCATTCATGCCAAGTTAAAAAGTTTGACGTACATGTAAAAAGAAAGCGACTGAAAGGATAGTATATAGATGACAAGAAAAGATTAAGCAAAATGCATACACACTGACCATAAATCACTTCTCATTTCTTCGTTTTATCTAGAACCTCGATATATCTCTTTGGAATCCCACATTGTTCAACTAGATGTTTCGCCACATCATCAATTACACCACCTTGAATAATAACCTCAAACCCTTTCTTACCTGGGTAAAGAATTCATATTGGACATTAGATAAAATTATTAATTTCCCAAGAATGATGACAGCAACATTAGGAGAAGCTAAGAAAAAATAAAGGTAATCATTTTCATAATGATCAAACAAGTTTATTTAATTCTTAAAACAATGCAACAAAATCAAGAAGTAAGACAATAACAATATAAAAAACTAAAGCATTTTCATCAACATTAAAAATATATATATGGTTGAGATCAAGGATGAAAATATCCATATCGACGGATATAACGGTACTACGATTTGGTGGAAATATCGATGTATATATCAATATCGGTCAATATTAACATAAAATTTGGCTAAAAACATTAAAAAAAAAAAATTAGTGAAACTTTAAAAAATGTTAAAATAATCAATAATCTAACAAAAAAAGCCACATTTGCTTGAAAGACATAATATCTAACAACTATTCGTTATAAATATGAATATAATGCACACAGAATTGAAAATCTTCCATAAAACTATAATTTATGTTCATTTTGTACTCAATTTTCATGTTATAGAAAGTATATTGCAACAAACTAAAATAAATAAACAAAAAAGTAGATAAAACATTAGGGAATACCATTGATGGACATATCATCGATATTTCACATATATGCACGATATTTGGTAAAAATACACTACAAGTTCACTGATATGGATATTTTACGGATATATCACAGATTTACGGATACTTCCAAGATATTTTGTGGAAAAGATATGACACCTCAAATCTATATTGGTGCTCTTAAATTACGGATATATCGCATTATCGCGAAAACTGTGGATACTTTAAACTATGGATGAGAAACAAGATCAGCTAACAAGCACATGACTAGTTGGGTGGTTGACTAGTCAGATCAGGACCTCTCCACCACTTGGACCACCAGAAGATCATAAAATTGAATCAACGCAGTATGCTATGTCATAAAAAATAGTATGCAACTCTCCAAGTTCTTAGCATGTAATTATGGTAAAATTAAGTGCCAAAACACAATGTCTGGAACGGTTTGAAACCTATTCAGGACTTATGGACAAGCATTCAATAAAAATCTCAACACAAACCTAAAATTGAGTTCTTTTGATACTTTGTAAATTAATACATATTATAATCCTTTAGTTCTTCTTAAATCTTGGATGATGAATTCTTTTGTTGTTGTTTGACAAAAGGGCAAGTGAACAATTTCTAAAATTGAATTAAAAAACGACCACCAAACAATACGATAATATCATTTATTGAGACAGGTGATGAGGGTGGAATACATAAAAAAAAAAAGTACCTGGTAGTTCTGCCACTGTGGTACTGCAAGCACACTTTTTCTGCAGTTCAGATGCTAATGCTTCTGCCTCTATCAAGAATGTTTCCAAACCTGACACCTTGGTGACCTTCTTGTTTCCTTGCCGCCGTTCTGTTACCATCTGAATTGTTTTCAGACCACCTTTACGAACAACTGACTCACTTCCTCTGGTCACAACATGGTGGGCCTGCATCCGGCCAACAAATGTTGATCCTACATCTTTCTTATGTATCTCTGTTGGGTATGATGTTCCTTTTTTAATGGCTCCCTTGAACAATGCATCACACAGTGCAGGATCCAAAACTACAACGGATTTGTTAGTTGGCTTAACCAAATTTTCTTTCTCAATGTACTTGAAGACAACATCATAGGCTTCAGAAGAACTGTAAAGATTCCCTTTATCAGCACCAACAGCAGCAAAAATGGAATTGACATGCATGTTTGGCTTATAAATCTCTGTCACTTCAAGCAGTTTTTGTGGCCGATTATCACTGGCAGTACCATCAACAGCTTCATTGGCTTGTTCTACTCGTTTTTCTGGCTTGAAAGACAAGTAGTCTGGATGTTTGCGATTGACAGACAATAACATCACTTCCTTCTTGAATTTATCTTCTTTTGCTGAAATCTGCCATTACCATGACAAGTGTAATAAGTAATAAAAACAAATATATCAACTACAAGACACACGCACACAACAAAAGAAAACAAATGGTGCACATTTGAAAATATAAGTACAATTCATACAAGACTTGAAATATATAATAATCTACAACTTAGCCTTATATTAAACATGCTTGTACAGTTCTACAAAATTGATCTTCTTCCATTTCATAGGTCAATGAAATTGATTCAAAACTATGTATCTGCACAACTTAATTTGTCCCTTCCAATGCATACTATACCAAACTAAAGAACTCATATTTGTTATCAATAAAAGGAAGAGATATATGCTCACAAATCAAAGCCACATAAACCACTTTAGGCCTAGAAGTTTTCACAATGGTTTATGTAAGCTGTGGTAAGAAAAGGGCTCAAATATAATCTCAAGACCTCGAAAGATAACAAAAATGAAACAAAAGTCACCACTGGATATGCCTGGGAATATATAAACTAGCTCAATAGAAGGAACCCAATGTTACAAGACACAAACAATAAAATTGGCTCTCACTTTCAATTCCTTAGTTCAAGTAAAACCTACAGGAGATAATTAAAACTCTGAGACAAGGTAATCTCAGGCCTCAGCAATCTGAGAAGCATCAATTAGAATGGTACATTGGTATTAAAAAGCAGGAGGGCTATCCCATCTGAAAGGCAATAAGCACTTATATATACACAACTTTTAAACAGAAACTTTAAATTTTCATGTTTATAATATTTTTATAATATATTTGTTTGTAACAGTTAGAAACACTTCTCATAGTTTTATGTTTAGAAAACATCTTGAAGGTAAAAGGAAACACACCAGTCCAGCATATGATTTAGCTTGCAACCACTTAGACAATTTCTTATGGGACGATTTCTTGATATCCAACGTGATCCCTGAAGGCCTACAGGGTAATACATGGATTGACCTACACCATCACAAATAACAGAAATTGTTATAGAAAGGAATAAGAAAACATGATGCACAGTACAATAATAACTCGGATACAATGTTTAAGATATATGATTATGTGCTTCAACCAAAAATGAAAAACAAAATTAATTTCGGAGACTACGTTCAGTGGAATATTAGTTACCTACACCCTGATCAGAGAGAGAGAGAGAGAGAGAGAGAGAGAGAGAGAGAGGACATGTGCAATACTATAACACAAATATATTACCATAATGTGCTTCCGGGCATGGGAAGTTCATTATCCTTCACAGTTGTATGTAAAGCCTGCAGAAGACATTTGTCCAAATGAGCATCCACATCCTCAGTGGATAGGAGATGCTGCTCCAAATTCGATTCATCAGCATCAATATCTTCTGTTACCTTCAAGTCACCTACATCTGCGGCTACTTTTTCTGCTGTACTGTTTTGAAAATCATTCTGTGCCGCTGAAGTGGGATTAGGTTCAGAAATGGCATTGCTTGGATCAACAGATTGCCCCCCTTCTTTGTTGCCGGTGTCATTCTGCTGATTATTTGAACTGTCAGCAGCACCTTCAAATGAACCAGAAACTTGAGATGATGACAACAAAGCAGGATCCTCTTGGACCATATCTTCTAAAAACCCAGCGTTTGGCACAAGATGGCCATCGACTGATTCCCTGCAAAATTTTCCAAAATCATGTCAATTATGAGCTTACTAATAAATATCTTATACATTTCCAGCTATACTTGCCAAAGTAAGTCGCGATAATAGTGAGTTATTCTAAGAGCCTTTCCGCGTAAACCAGCATTTACTGCTTCAGCACTGCTCATATTAGTAGAACCAACCTGCAATTAAACCAGTTAAATTTTTATCAACGCTGAAAAGGATATTTAACCATCAAATCAGATAGTGATGAGTTATAAATAGAACTGCCAATAGCTTACCGCAATAGGTGCCGGATTTCCTGGAACCTTTACTGCCCACGTCTCCCCAGATAAAAATGACGGTAAACCTTCAGTTGGTATGATTATACCAGGGAACATCAAATCTGCCCCTCCAATGATAAATCGAGAAACCTCACCCCCCTTCAGTGTAAAAGACGGCAGGAGTTCTGGGACATTCCACAGAGCAAAAACTGCTTATAGAAAAGAATAATATTAAAACCAGCAACATACAACTTAGGTAGGAAAAGTTCACTAAGAAAGGCAGTTAAATCTGTAATATTATGATATCACACAACTAGGCACATTTAATGGGATTTATCAAAAAGGCAGTCTTTTCAGCAAAAAAT